>JAKTUZ010000066.1:0-14775 GCA_030556945.1 Hyphopichia buzzinii | reverse complement strand
TTTTTGCATGGTATTTTACCATGGTATTTTAGTGTGGTACTTTACCATGGTATTTTAGTGTGGTATTTTACCAAGGTTCTTTTGCATGGTACTTATGCATGGTATTTTAGTATTAAACTGAAGCATCACTTGAGTTGGTACCTTAGTATGGTACTTTGAGAATTAATGCGTCACTATCACTTCGAACACCTCACTTTTACTATTAACACCTCACTTTCACTATTGGCTCCTCACATTTATTAGTGATTCCCTAGTAACACCTCACCTTAACTAGTGAAAAATTCACTTATACTTCAGTACATCAAGTACGAAACTAAAGACAACACTTCAGACAGTACTTAAGACGGCACGAAAGGCAACTTCTAATCTTTATTAGAGTAAAGTAACTTTTACCAGTGAAATGTGGCTTCAAGTAGTGACACATCACTTTTATCGGTGGCACGTCACTTGCACCGGTGACACATCATTTTTACCGGTGATACATCACTTGCACCGGTGTCATATCACTTTTACTAGTGATTTGTTTTATTACTGACAGATCATTTCAACCAGTGACATCTCACTTTAACTAGATATTTGTCACTTTTGCCAGTGACTTCTCAGTGGCACTTAGCATGACACCACAACATGGCACTTTGAAATATACCCTTACAGGGAATTTTAGTAGGGTACCTCGGTACGGTACCTTAAGATTGCAATTTAAATTAAACTTTATGAAATGCACCTAGTTACACCCACAATGTCCAATTATGACCAGACTCAGTTTATCTGGACAATCCGGCACTCTACTCCGATATTGAATCTGATGACAACATATTGAAATTTACTGTAGCCAGGCACCATGTGAGACAGGAAATCATCGAAAAGAAGATGGTGAAAGGGGGTAACGTGTAGAGTAGTCAAAGACGGAATTTCATCTTGGTGGGCACAAGTTACTACAACAAAAATCATTGACACCGCGATAATTAAGAGAGCTAATTGAAGCATAAGGGTGCAGAGTCGAATGTTCCACACATAAACGGAGGGCAGGTGGAATTAGTTTCTGTAGTTAAAATTTTAGATGAATTCGCAACAATTTTGCACCCAAATGAAATTGGCATTGGCGTATCTGGAGGTTTTAGAAAATTGCACTGAATTAAAGAACTTGAGCAATGGGGTCGGCCATGGAGGGAAGTGTTTTGTGATGACAAAGCAGTCATTTGCACTAAAGCAGCAGTGAATTATGTGAAGCAAGCACACACAAACACACAAACACATGTTAAACACACAACACACGTTAAACACACAAACTATAACCACTTTCAATACAAACAAGCTCTTAACGACACTCTATAACAAACACACGACAAGCAGAGAATCAATCGAATAACTCATTGAACAATTTGGACCCGCTGGCGCGGGCAGAGACGTCGGCGCGATCGGTCTTAAACGCAAGGCGCTCGCGGGCGCGCTGCTCGGGCGAGCGCGGGGCCACCTGGGCGTACGCGTCCAACGCGCACCGCCGGCGCACGGCCGGGTCGCAGTACGCTAGGGCCGCGACCAAAGTGTAGTAGGCGTCGTTGGCCGCGTTGTGGAGGTTGGCGTGCGGGATTCCCACGAGACGAAGCATTCCACGCAAGGTTCCGCCCAGCGACCTGGACATGGCGTAGAGTTTGCCGGTGTCGACGGTGGGGGTGTCGGGCCGAATGGGCACGCCCAGGGCCCTGAGCCAGCGCACGTCGCCGTCCAAATGGTGGCCCACGAGCACGCCCTGCTGCTGGTGCAAGTACCGATCTAGCACGAGCCGTACGAGGGCCAGCGCCTCGTCGAGCGGCACCTGGTACGACCGGCCGCCCATGAACTTGTGTTTGTTGTCTGCGACGAAGCGGCCGTTTGTGCGCAGAGCATGTTCGGCCACAATCAAATGCGTCGTGGAGATATGGGGCACCACCAGGTCCATTTGGTGGGCCGGTTCGTACACCGCTAGGCCGATTTCAGTGACTTTGTCTGGCGAACGTTCCCAGGCCTCGACGTCGATGGACACCACTGGCCTGTTGCGGCGGAAGAGGAGCTCGGTGTAGTTTTTTAGAAGGCCGACATCACTTTCCTGGCGGAGCGAGAAGCTGGTGTTGGCGAAGTAGCTGGTCAAATGACTCGAAGTGCTTTGGGGGTTGCCATTAGAAGTGTTTTGTGGGTTGCCATTAGAAGTGCTTTGTGGATTGCCATTAGAAATGCTCGGTTTAGGGGAAGGTTTGGGTTCTAGTCCTTTTGGAGTTGATTTTGGCAGTTTTGAATGAGATGAAGATGGATTTGACGGTTTTGAAGTTGATTTTGATGGATTCGACAGTTTTGAATGAGATGAAGATGGATGTGACGGTTTTGTATTCGACAGTTTCGAATTTGACGATTTCGTTGACAGAGCTGGTTTCGACGACAGTTTCGAACTCGACACTTTTGGTTTGGTTCTGATCTCTTTGGAGGCGACGGGCTTCGAGCTGAGGTTGTTCTTGACAGTCCCGGATTGAGAAACGTTTGTTGCAACGTTCTGCTCCTTCTCTTTCACGCTCTTCATCTCCCTCGTTACACCCGTGGCCGGGCCCGGCCGCTGCGCCGAAGCCGCGACGCTCAACGTCCTTCGTGCTGCCAAAAACGCTCGTTTCATTCAGGAAGAATGTGGTTTATTCGCATCCATTTTCGATGCGATTCTCATTATTTATCGATTTATCTTCTCATTTATCTTCTCATTTATCTTCTCATTTATCTTCTCATTTATCTTCTCATTTATCTTCTCATTTATCTTCTCATTTATCTTCTCATTTATCTTCTCATTTATCGATTCCAACTCTCATTAACTACTCGTTCTTTTCGAGATATCGATTCGCCAATTCACAAGATTCCAAACTGTCTCTTCCAGACACAGCTCAATTGTCCTCTCTGAACCACTGTTGCTAGCAACCCGTATATAAAAGTCCAGTTTCTCCATCTTTCTTCTTCTTTTCTCCATTCCTCTTCTTCTTCTCTCCTTCTCCTTTCCTCTTTTCTCCTCCCCCATCATGGAAATCGACTCAGTGCTAGCGCTGCTCCGGAACCAGCCCAGCGCCAACGAAATCGACGCCGCCCTAGCCTACTTGCAACAAAACCCCCCGTCAGGACCGTCCCGCTTGGCCCTCACTACCGCCCTCCTCGACTACACCGTTCCGCAGGCCTACGCCCATCTCTCGCCGGACTCGAGGGCCAGGATCGTGCCGTTCTTCTACGACGCCGAATCGCTCGGCGTGCTACTCGCCAAAATCTTCCGCCTCCGCCAACTGGTGACTCCACATCTGACCGAGTTTAGCCTTCTCTCGACCCATTTGGAGTTGCTCGTGCTGCTTTTCGCCCCGGGCCTCGTGCCGGCGTTGGTCCGCAACGCCCCGCACGCCGCCGTACGGGAAATCGACCGCTGTGTGTTCAGAGGTTCCTGCTTCTCGCTAGTCACTGAAATCAGTATAAAGTACCACATCAACGTCAACTCCGCCGTGTTCTCGTCCTCAGCAGCATACGCTGGCTTCCTCACCAGGGAAATCGTGTCTCTCATGGCCTCGGGGGTCGACTCTTCCATCTCCAACCAGTTCATTAACTCCCTAGCTTCGTTTCACGAAGACAGCTTGAACCACTTGTTCGATGTGGTTTTCACCAAGGAAAACTGGCACTTCTTCACAAACGCATACCCTTCCATGAAGAGATTCGAGAGAAAAAACATCTTGACCCGCTTTCTTTGCTCCTACACCGTCAATCGCTTCTTCAACGCTTCTAACTCCTCCGTTTCTGCCCATAAAGTCGCTGCTCTTTCCGTTCTTCTCAAACCCGTGTTCACTCCGGATCTCATCGACGAAATCCTCTTGGAGAAAATCATCGGCGCCAACAACTACTACTTGAACTCCTTGGTGTCGTTAATGGCGTCAGAGCTCTCAACGTCAACATACCACTCCACCGTATCGAAGGCACTCGCATACTGGTCCAATCCGCATTTGATGAAATCAGAATCGGTGATTCGTCAAGAGTTCCGTACTCATTTGGTGATCTCTTTACTTTCTCATTGCCCAAAACCATACTTGAAAGAGATTCTGGCCGATTCTGTGTTCATCAACGCCATCTCCAATCGACTTGGTGCCTACTCCAACAAGATCAAATCACTCGGCGTAATATTGGCAGACAAATTATGTGATTTTGCAGAAATCGATAGAATATTCAACTTGGATTCAGTCGATGAGTACTCCACTCTCAAAGACCCTGTTTCATACTTCAAGAAACTGGATGTGGCCTTATCTGACCCAGAATACGCTTGGGAGTTGATCCACGAACCGGAAATCACAGAACCTGAGCTGAAGGAATTCGACGACATCGCCATGTCGCTTCAAGCTTCAAACATCAGCACCAACCCTGCCTCAATGGCAGATTCAGACGACGAATCCGATTTCGAGGACGACCCCACCGTTGGGGTGAAACCAACCATTGCAAAACCTCTATACATCAAGGATTTGTTGGAATACATATCCACAGATCCCAAATCTCCCCATGCGTTTGATAAAAGGAAATTAGCACTTTCCACCGGACCCACCCTTTTACGACAAAAGGCACAATTTGGCACTGAAGTGGCTTTTTACAGCGAAGACCTTCTTACCAACCTTTTGGCACTCAATAACTCTTTCGACGACGAGAAATTCGAAACTCAGAGACTCAATTGCTTGATTGCAGTGGTTGTGAGTGAAACCAATGCGGCAACAAAACTATGTCAACTTCTTGCCGTTGGTGATTATTCACTTCAACAGAGAATGTGTATTTTATCAGCACTTTCCTTGGGAGCCCGTGAACTCCGGGGATTCGAGGATGACGTTGTTGTCCAGTCGTTCCAGAAGACCAATTTTGCAACCAAAACACTTCCACGGATTCTCCACAAAAGTTACGAAGTGTACGATTACGGACTCAATGAAATTGGCCATTTGGTGCAAGACGACCTTATGGCTGAAGCATCGGACCAAGCCAATGATACTTTGGCAGGAGGAAAAGTGTTGAGAATATCCAACAACTTGAAGCGGAAAAGACAGCAAAAGCAAGCAGTGGCAAGTAAGATGGCACCCTATTTCCCCCAGATCATTGGAAACAAGTTTTTCTTCCCATTGATCTCCGTGTGGTATGAAGCAGGAGGACAAATCGATATTGGACATTACTCGACCGTTTTGATTGGGCATTTTATCAAGACGTTGGCGCTCATATTGCACGCAGCGTATCCCATAGGCGCAGACATCAATCTGATGATGAAGGAGTTTCTACAAATGGTGATTCCCGTGATCAAGCGAGTCACTGTTGACGAAGTCCAGGTGATTGAGAGTGTCGTCACTGGGGTGCTACTTATATGTGACATTGGAGATGCCGAGTTTCTAGTGCAGAACTTCTACAATGAGTTGAGGTTGGTGCAAGAGTGGCTTTCAGTGATTTGGGAGTCTATTCTAGATGAAAAGCTCAAAAGTCTCTGTGCTGGGCTACTCTTGAGAATCAGCCAGATGGGAGAACGGTACGAGAGGCTCGTGATGGATAACGTAAATAGTTTCTACTAATGAGTAACGTTGATAGATTCTACTCATGGTAACGTTAATAGATTCTACTAATGAGTAATGATAGACAGTGCACCCGAAGGTTTAGACGTAGTTGAGTGCTAATTTTATATCGAATCTAGGAAGAAGAGCCTTTTCCCTATTACTTTTAGAATGAAGACTCTTTTCTCTATTGAATCAAGGAACAAAAGCCATTCCATATTGCTTCTAGAACAAGACCCTTTTCTCTGTTGCTTCTAGAACAAGACCCTTTTCTATATTGCTGCTAGAACAAAAGCCTTTTCTATATCGAGTCCAGGAACAAAGAGTCGACGATTTCCTTAGCGGACAGGACTTCCACCACGTCACTGACGTTTGGCCTTGTCTTTGCCCTTTTCCTCCTCCCTCCTGTTGACGGCGAGTTTGAAGCCGGGGACTGGGACGTTTGAGGAGACGGTAGAGGAGAATCCAACGTGGCATCAGGAACAGGTTTGGCCACGTCCAAACGGTTGATTTTCCTGCTCCCTGGATCACACAAGCACAAGGCTAGAAGCAAAGTATAGTAGGCATCATTACCAGCGTTATGGAGGAAAGCGTGGGGGACGTTTGCTGCTTTCAAAGCATTTTTCAAGCTGTTGCCAGTTTTGCCGTGGCTGGCACTGAAGACGGTCTGGGTGTCTAGCATTTTTATGGATTTGGGGAAGCTGATTCCCAAGCTGTTGAACCATTTGAGATCACCCTTGACATCGTGTCCTACCAAGTAGGTACCGACGCCAGGTTTTTCTTTGAAGAAGTAGTAGTTTACCAAATCCTGGGTGAAGGAGACGGCCTCACGCTGGTTCAAGATGTAACTGGTTCCTCCGTTGAAGTTTTTCAGGTGTTCTGGCACGAAACGGCCGTTTTTCAAGTGGCCGTTTTCCTTGATGATGATGTGCACCTGAGTTATGGCTGGATAGAGGCCAAACACTTGATCACGAGGATCGTAGATGGAAATTCCGATTTCAGTGACGATTTTCGGGTTGACCTCCCAGGCTTCCACGTCGATACAGAACAAGATGTTTGCCCTGGAATACACGGTTTCCATGGCCGCTTTCAAGGTGGTCTGGTGGTTGGGGTTGGACAACATTGGGTGTTTTTTGAAGGAAGATTTGGCGAAGTAGTCGTCGATGGCGGCGGAAAATGGCACCAGCGGCGGTTTCGTGGCGTCCAAGCGCTGGAACCGGGGCAACTCGTGCAACGGCGTGGGCTGGGACGAGGGCTGGAACGAGCCGTGCGACGCGTGGGGCGGCTCGGGCGACGCGTGGGGCGAGCGCGCGGCTGCGATGGCGTGGGGCGACTGGAGCCGTGCGGGCAGTGCCTGGCGAGAACCACGGCCCGGGCCGCGGCCATGGGCAGAGTCTGGGTCGGTGTGGTGGGCAAAGCCGTTGGCAGAGTGGAAACTGTTGTCTGGGTGGGTAGTGTTGTTGGCTGGGTGGGAGGTGTGGGATTTGGGCCGACGGGGCTTCCTTTTGCGCCGAGCGTGTGGCTGCTGGGCCGACAGGGCCAGGGCTGACGGGACGGACATGTGGCACGAGACAGTCGGGGCTTGGACGAGAACGAGCTGGCGGCGCGTGGAGAGTGAGCGATGGAAGAACGCCTTGTTGAAGAAAAGCCTCGAGCTGATAAGAGAATTTTCGCGATGAATGAGGTTTGGAGTTAAATTGAGAATGAAATATCATGAAATTCAAGAAAATGTTGGGGTTGATTGGGAGCTTTAAGGTCAAAGATGCTGATATGAAGAAACTATTGAAGTGTATGATCAGAAACAATTGAATGATATTGATAAGCAACAATTGAATGATATATGAATCAAACAATTGAATGCTAATGATGTAATTTTGATGATGCTGGAAGGTGAAGAAATATTAGGTGATATTCTGTTGATACTCACGATTGATCATTGCTACTGCTAATGATTCACGTAGCATTTAGGTATTGGAAGACGCCAAACCTGGTGAGTGACTTTGCAGAGAGCAATTTCAGTGCCAGTGTAGTATTACGCCTTGATGTTAATGGTGAATGAGATGGCTGCGATCAACACATTCGAATTTGCATTTGTAGGATGGATATGCAAATGGCGTGAACACTGCAATCTTTACTAGTTGTTTGATCACAGTGGTGATAATCTGTGTATGTGATTAAGAGACGAGAGGTGAGATGAGAACAAATGATATGGTGGATGAGAAACAAATAAGACAGATGAGAAACAAATAAGACAGATGAGAATAACACGATGGATAAGATGAATTCATCCAAAACTCGACTCTTTTGTAGTACACATTGTGACACTCCTAGATCTATACGGATATTAAGCCATTATACTCTCATAGCAGTGACACTTCGACACCCTTCAGCGAACACTTTTCATCAATCGTTGCTTCTACACGAACTCAGAATCATTATATCATTATCTATCATTACAAAGCATGCAAAAAGGCAGTGAGCCCAACAAGGCCACTGAATGCAACCACCTTCTTCCAGGTGTAGTCCTTTTGGACAAAAACAGGAGCCATTCTCACGGCATTGGAAGTCTTGTTTCCATTGACGCTATGACTGGACTTGGCCTCTGACGAGCTGGCGGCAGCGGTGGCTTCCAGCCACACGGACTGCGAGCCTGTGAAGCCCCATTTGTTGAATTTGGCAGAGCTGGTGTCGGTTTCGCTGGCCTTGGTTTCGCTGGCCTTGGTGTTGGTGCTGGCAGTCTTGGTCACGGCAGTGGATGGAGTCCACCAAACGGTGGTGCCGGTGGTGCCGGTGGTGGTGGCATCTGTGGCAGTCTCAGCAGTAGTGGCGGTGTCTGTGGCGGCAGTAGCGGCAGTTTTAGCAGTGTCTGTAGCGGCAGTTTCAGCGGTTTTAGCAGTTTCAGCAGTTTTAGCAGTTGTTGCAGCTTTTTCAGTTGCGGCTGTCTTTTCAGTGGTGGCATCAGTGGTTGCCGTCTTCTTGGAATCACTCACGTCGTCTTGGTCTTCGTCATCGAGACTACCGAGCACAGCACCATGTACAGTGCTGGCCAAGGCAGCTAATGAGAGCAAGACAGGAGCGTTGATGGTTGGTAGTTGAAGAGACATTGTGGATTGGCGACGTCAAATTATTTTCCGGAATCATCCCAGCTTTTTATACCGTGTCTCTGACTACCCATGACGCCATCGGATCAACAGAAAACCCTCTGTGTTGTTGTGGATCTGTTGAAATCACCAGCCAGGTTTGGGTTTAGCCAGCCATCGAATTCAGCGAGAAACCGTTTTTTTTCGCAGCATATTTTGTTTTGCACCCAATTAGGAAAAGTAATTGATTTGATTGAAATTGTGGTCATGAAAGGAGCCTTGGACTAATAGGGTCCTCTGTGCCTCATTGGACAAATAGGGTCTATTGTGGGCTTGCAATGGCATGGAGACGCAGGTTTGGCACGGAATTGGCCAAGGCTTTGTGACGAAATCATGTTTTCTGCTTGGGTGGATTGTGCGCCTTGTTGGGGTTAATCACAGGGCAATGATATAGCAGACACACTGGATAAAATATACATGACAGTAGGAAAGTGGTGGTGAGATCACAATAGAGCACTCCTTGGAAGTTGCAAGAGACAACGACCGAAACAATAACCGAAATCACGTGGTTGGAAACAATAACATCGACTATAATAGGTATAGTAGGACTATAAAAAGGGATCTGATAAAACAAAGAGTTTTGGGTCTGGTAGTTAAGACAAGGATTGACCTGATAACTAGGACAAAGAGTTTTGGTATGGTAGTTTGGGTATGGTAGTTAAGACAAGGATTGACCTGATAACTAGGACAAAGAATTTTGGGATGGTAGTTTGGGATGGTAGTTTGGGATGGTAGTTTGGGTATAGTTTGGGTATAGTTTGGGTATAGTTTGGGTATAGTTTGGGTACGGAAGTTAAGACAAAGGATTCCTGGATCCGTAGTTAGAACAAAGAGTTTTGGCCAAGACAGACTTTTGGGTCATTGTTACCTACAGCCTATTCATACCATCGTACAATAAATTAATCTATATATTACATCATGTAGTTGGCAAGATCTTGTGTCTTGACAAGCGCAACCGACATGTCATTATCCAAATAAGCATTGATAGTCCCCAATTCCTGAATAATCAGCTTCACGTATTCGTGATTGTTGGTGAAGCTTTCGAGCCCCATACTTGTAAGGAGTTCCGATCTTCTCCGGAGCAGGAGATCTTGTCCCTCAATGCAAAAATCGTCGTCATTGTTTAAACCGCCCATCATCCTTTTAATCATACCCATTGTCTTGAGAAGAATGGCCCTCTTCGCAAGAATCGTGGTGCCTGTACGAATGAACCCCATTGCTTCCACCACAAGAAGCTCAATCTGCCTGCGAAGGAGGTTTTGGTCTTGTCCCAGAGACAATGGCGGTAACAATGATGCTTCATAGAACGAATCCTCTACCCTTCTTGGTGGCGTGAGCAGGCCCAAATCGGCAAAGAATCCAGTTTGCTTGGTCTCAGGTGTAGCAGTAGAAGAAACGCTGATTGTCATTACTTGTGGAGATGTTTTCGCAGCCGAGACTTCCATTTGATAGTTGATCAATGGCAATTCAGAACACCGTGGTTCAATCTCGGCTTTAGTAGAGTCTAGTTCCATTTTGATCATCACGCTGCGTTCAGTCTGTGGTTGTAATCCATGGAAACGAACACTTATTTCATCAGGATTGCCGGCAGGAAATTTATCAATCTCACTCAAGTTAATCACAGTACCCGAAGAAGCCTTATCCATTTTAACAGTAGCAACAGGCATACACACGTTCTGGTACCCAATTACAATGTCACCCAAACTTGAAATACAGTGAGTCCAAGATTCGTATCTGAGTAATCGGTTTCCAACAGAAACAACACAGCTGCCAGCAATACTAGATGGGCGAGTGAAATATTTTTGGGCTAATAATACTTCAGGGGAGTAATCAGAGCCTACCCTTATGATATCAACAGCAAAGCTTGAATCTTTGAAGAAATCAATGATTTTGGCAAGTTGCCGTGCTTGAGTAGAACTTTGATCAATCTGCTCATTGTAAGTGTTGGTTTGTAAAACCAAGAAACGGTTAATTTGATCTCCCTTGGGGATGAATGGTAATAAATGGCGACATTTCTTGAACGCAGTTAAAAGCTCATCAACACCATTATTGAATATGGCATCACAGTTGTAGTTTCTGTTTGGTAAAACTTGGATAGAATTAATGACAGAATCCCAGCCGTCCCAGTCGGCGGAGACACAACTCATGAAGGAACCACGCTTTACACCAGCCAATCCTGAAATAACAAGTCCCATGGTATCTATTGGACGTAAATGTGACCTCATTTCATTCAAAGCTCGTATGAGCATTTGCTTATATTCAGCAGAGTCACCAAGACTCACCAAACAGATGCCTACAACCACATTCACAGGTAGGGCATCAGGTTGGGGGCTAGCTCTGACCAATAGCTGCACTGGAAGATCAAGACCACGGTCCAAGATCTCTTGAAGCCTGAATAAATCAGGAGGAAGATTTTTTTGTAATTCAGAGTCGACAAATTGCCAGCAATTGGACGAAAAATGGAAGAGTGGGACGTCCAATTCAGCGCCGATGAAACTTTGACCCAAGTAGTGGCTCCAACGGCGCATGACAACGTCCAGGACATGATGAAGTTGTAATTCACCACTGGAGAAACGGAGAGTCAAAGAGCGATCATTCTTAGCAACAGAAACTGACCCGTTGATTGCAAAACGAGCGACAAGAGTGTTAGTTTCTTCGTCAACAAGTAAAAGAGAATTGGAAAAAAGGTAGCAGATCAACTGTTCGTAGCGGATACCATTACTGGACACGTTCAACACGTCCACGATCCACAATTGACCCAATTCGCCATCGTCAATATGGGAACGAAGGTTATATAATTTTTGAATGAAATCTGCCACCACTGCTTGTTTTACTTCGATCTCTTCAGCAGTTGGGTCAGGGCATGAGAATATGTGAGCAGAACGAACATTAAGGAGGGCCGAGAGCTCTGTTTTACCAACAGAAGTGGTGTCAGTATTTGCAGCCAAACAAACGCGAGGTTGCAAAATGTCCTCGTATGAACTTTGACACGAAGTAGCAGCATCGGGGGAAAGAAGCTGCTTCGACTTATGCTGAACAGGGCGAGGAGACACTAGAGGAGGAGGGGCACGAGTGTCTGGGATCATCTGTTGTGTGGGAGTGAGAGGCTCATCATAGTCTATGGAGTGACCACGGGCCGGATCTAGGGTAGGTGGGCCCAAGTCTAAAGTTAGGGCGACGGCTGGGGCGGACTCGGGCAAATCTTGGGGCGAGCTGCGCAAATCGTGGGGCGAGTCGTGCAAATCGTGGGGCGAAGGTCCGGGCGAGTCCGGGTGCACCTCGGGCAATTCTAGCATGCAATCATTAGCCAAATCGCCAGGAAAGAAAAGTTCACCACCACCGGATTTTTCGTAGAAATGAGACGATGAAGCCCACAGCGATTGACTACTTCTTTTGGAGAGAAGCGGCAGGTCAATTATGGAAAATGTATGAGGGCTTGCACTTATAGCACGTTCCAAGCTTGTTGTGGTAGATGAACGATTTGTGCTAGAGGTTGATGTAGAGCCACGAGAGCCTCTCATCAGTACCAAAGGAGGAGGTACACTGGTACGTTTAGATATACGAAGAGGCATTGAGTGACACTAAACTTTAAAGTAAACTTAAGCTAGTTTATCAGACAAAATTATGATAAAGTGTAGCGAACAGGGATTTATTTAAGCCAGATGATGCAATCCCGTATTTAACCCAAATCATTTAGTGGGAATAGCAGGAAAGGTATCGAAACCTGATCTAATTGCATTGTTCGAATTAATATTATTGTTGCAACAATCAATTCTCAAGTTTTACAATGCTGCAACGTTAAAAGAAGGGATGACAATCCTGTAAGATCCATGCAATTTTTGATTTGAGCTCACAAACTTAATCAATAGTTTGATTGGCCAAATGCACCCTGAGTGAATTTCTGATTCTTAATTGACAGGAAACAATAGATTAGTACTGGAATGCTGATCAGCACCCCTTTTAGTTTAGGCTTTATTATTGTACCCTGGATGCATTGTGATGGTGTTGGGTAATACAATGGATCGGAAGTATGGTGCTGGTTAATGCCTAGAACGAAACTGTGGTAGGTTTTACTATATTATGTCTAGTCTTAACAGTCCCAAAATCACTGGCCGTGATGATGGTATTGCAACTGTCAGCGAATGAAAGGCTAATTCACTTGACATCTGCTCTCGCCTCACGGCAACTTATTTTCGAAGACGCAATGATCTAAACCTTAATAATCATCTTTATTTTATCATGATTCATCATTTGCCGATAATCCCAGGAACAACTTATACGCGTTGAAAGCTTAAACTACTTGGTACAATTGAACGGCAAATCGCCAAATGTCTTCATTCCCACATCTCGCCATGTCGTCCAGACTTTCGCTACAATAATTCAAGCGTGCCAGAATGTAGTGAAGTTTCTCTAACGTCTCGATAAAATTAATTTAACTTTATTCATCAAATTTCCTAATTGAGCAAATTTCGTACATTTGTTTTTAGCCCAATTGGTTGATTTCTCACATCGTTACTAATTTAACTAATTTAGTCTGTACAAGATTGTTTCAAATATCCCGTTTTGTCGAAAATCCCCAATACCACATCCCTTAAATCATGACATCTTCGGATTATTTTTCGACATGTTTGAATTTTGACTATATTTTGTGCATTTCAGCCTTTTGATAGCCTTTCCTGATACCCATCGTAGATCTCTTCCCTCGGTACTTTAATAACCTATTTTTTAACAACTTGAATCGCTCTGATTAGCAGTTTATTTACCTGATCTAGTCACCCATGTGGTCCTCTAAAGATCGGTATTAAAGTGCTTGTTTACCTGACACGTCTTGGTTTTAACCTGGCTACATATTATACCCAATATGGCATCGTAAAAATTTGATGATAATTTGTTGGGATTTCTTCATATTTGAAAAATGTTCAAATCTCTATACGCTGCGCCACAAGCGACATCGTCTTGGTCATTGGATATCATGTGTCTTCAATAATTTTTTATTTTCTTCAATCTTTTCATCTTTGTGTTTCATACATCACTATGGTAATACTTCTCATGATTGCTCTTTCTCTATTCGTATATCTTTTGTTTTGCAGTAAACACATCTCTTACAATCTTCGTATATCGGTCGTTTTTCTTTTTACGCAGTTCTTCACTTATTGTATCTTAATCATATATATCGTATTTGTATTTGAAACACCTCCACAATGTACATGAGCCGTAAAACTCGATATTATGTGGTCGATGCTTCGCTTTCAGTTATAATCTCATAATCTTAGCTGATGCAGGGGCTTATTTTTTGGCACCCTCCATCAGTGTCGCCTTATCTGATTCTTTTGTTCTCATAAGGTAATACTAACTTTCTTTAAAGTTTTCGAAACAATACCGATCCACTTGACCAATCTATTGAAATCGCCATCTTCAATTGCCTCTCTCAAGCCTGGCCATGTTTGCCCCGCATAACCTGTGTATCTGCCTGATGCAAATACGATGTGGCGGAACCAGCTTCTTTCGTGGAGTCCATGGTGATAAAGGAAATTTCTTTCGAAATATTGACTCAACTTATTGTGGTGGCGGATCTGAAAGTGTAACGCGATTCTTTGCCACCAGTGTAATGAATCACGATTGTCAAATTTCTCTTGTAAGCTGGCACTTTCCTCGTCAAATTTTAATGTTCGATTGTGAAGTTCATGTAAGTTACCATAAGCGTGGTCCAAGATTTGAACTAATGTCAAGTTGCGGTGATGTTTGGTATCGTACATCTTTCTCAATGTGTGTGGGCATTGATGTGAATTTAAAAGTTCAGGGAATGGGAAAGCTGTATGTTTGAACTTACCGTACCATCCTTGTCCAAGTTCATCAACAAATTCTTCATTCAAATAATCGTGGGATAATAAAGTATCCAACTCTTTATGTTCTAAAGTTTTGTTGAGCCATTTCTTTGGAATTGTTTCCACCACTTCATCAAAGTACTTGAGAAGATCCTTGGCGTAGCTAGACAAGGAAAACTTCACTATTTCTTTTTCACTGAGCTCAAGTGTCAAAAGTGACAAATACTTGGCTGCTAAGTTATGGAATACGAAGCC